>CM058041.1:31174804-31188447 GCA_030169165.1 Centaurea solstitialis
CATTCTTCTACTTCTATGCATGCTATGTCAGTAGCTAACCCCATACTGACTTCCCCAGCTGCAACCACAACTTCTGCGCTCCAGAAGCGTCCCCAACCATCTTCTGCCACTCCTCCACCTCCTCCAAAACGCGCCAAGTCTAAGGCGCAGAAGAAAAAGAAACAGGCGGCTGGTAAGAAATATTACATTACCCTGCCCCAGTACTTTAATAAACCATCTCCTTTATCTAAAAATTCTTCCAATGCAGATACTCCTATCTCTGCTCCTGCTACACAAGAACCTGAGGTTGTTCAACTCGAACACTCAGAGAATGAGGGGGGTAATCGTTCTGATACCCTCCTAGCCTCAGGTAATACTTCTAAGCAAACTGTTACCTTTTCTTCTTCTATGAAAGCTACTGAGTCTTCTAGTACTCATTTAGCTCCTCTATTTACAGGTTCTTTAGGAGCAGGTTCTGAAGGGCATCCCCAACTTCATCAGGATGACCCCTTCAATGATTTTATTCTCACGGATGCCGAGCATCAGCTGAACACAGCTGAGCTTCGCAGGCAGTCCGCTGAACGGAACCTGCAGGAGGCCCGCACAGCCCTCCAGCAGAAGGAGGCAGAGCACTCAGCACGTCTCCAGACTTTACAACAGGAGCTTGCTGCTGCCAAAGCTGCTGCAGCCGCTGCTGAAGCCGCCGCCGCCAGTGCCACTGCCGCCGCCGTCGCCGCAACTCTGCCGCCCACGGCCGTCACTCTCTCCATTCCTTGTCTGGATAACATCCACGACAAGGTTTCACAAGTTGCCTCCTCCTCCACCAACCTTCAGGCATCTATTGATGACCTGAAGGCAACGGCTCTCCCTGCGCTCTCCACAACAATCAACAACAGCACCAACTCTCTCACCACCTTCCAATCAACGGTGGTTCAGAGGTTGGATGCTCAGGAAGCTGCCATCCGCGCCATCCAGGAGCAGGTGACAGGGCTCTCCTCTGCTGTTAACGCCCTCACCTCTGCTCCTGCGCCGCCTCCATCTTTCACCACGGCGGACAGGGATGTGTTGCAGTCCCTGATCTCATCATCATACATCACGCGCAAAGTCCTCAGTGACATGGCCTCTCTCCTCCAAAGGAGTGTATCAACAACTGCCTTGGTGCAGGCACCTGTTGAGGGGGAGAGACAGCCCCGAGACCATTCCGCCTATTCCCCCTCCACGAACTGGAGAACCACTGAAGCCGGGGGGAATAATGAAGACGAGGATGATGAAGATGAAGATGATGATGATGATATAGACGACGAGATCTTCGTCGAGAAGGTTCCTACCTCTGCGCCCATTCCAGGGCTCGCACAACCTCATGGGGAGAACCCTGATGCCTCTGGTATGTCTCTACTACCATCCACTCCCTCTTCCTCTGATAACCAACCTATCTCTATTCTTCTTAAAACCAAACCTACCTCTGAAACCATCACCTTAGACACCTCACCTGAAGACTCCCCTCCTAATAACCTTCAAATGGTTATCTACCAACCTCCTAAACTACCTTCTCCTGAACCATCTCCTGAAATCACCTCTCACACTGAACCTGAACCTAATACCCAAGCCTATCCTGAAGATGTCAACTATGGTTCTGTCACTGGTGACATTATTCGCCTAATGGAGAATAGTCCCAATGAACAGACCAGGGCTGAATTATCTACTATGACCTTCAGGATCACACCCCTCAACCAAGAAACCATTACTACCCGTCCTACAACCCGTTTCAACCAAGAAGCCTCTTCATCCAGAACCCTTGAAATCCGAGCCACCCCTGATACAATATGCCTTTCATCAGATGATGAATTCATCTCTGATGACTTCTCTACCCCTGCTTCTTCACCCAGATCGCCTCCCTCAAACTCTCCTAGATCTGAAGGTGAAAATTACCCTGACAATTCCTTTGCCATTGACAGGGATGGGCGCTTAGACGCCGTGATAGAGCGACTCGAGAGTACAAGAGTAAAAATCCCTCTTCGTACCTCTTGTGACTCCGAGTTCGCCTATCTCTCGCAGGAGGAGTACAACGAAGCTGTACAGGCTCAACTAGAGCACAATAAAAAGCAGAAGGAAGCTTTCCTCTCTGCCCAAGCCGCTCGAAGGCTTGCATCGGATTTTGTAGATGAAGATGCAGAAATAAGTGCAGATCCTATCCTTGCACAGAAGGCTGTTCTGAAGGTCTTCAACAAAAATGCAGAGATACAGACTGGAGAAGTAAACGCTGAGCTTGACTGGTGCAGAGATCGGTTACACCTCCGAAAGCATGGTGCTGCCATCTCAGGAATCCATCTTCGCCGATCTAGAGGCAAGAAAGGTAATCCTAGCAAAATCTGGATCACAGTCAAACGCTCTGGAGTAAAGGACGCAGAGCACACTCTGGACAAGTTAGATCGTTACAACTTGTCAGAGTGGAACGAAATCAGATCCCTACTTCCCAAAGCCAACAAGAACTGTCGGGCTGAAGTAGAAGAAGTCATTGAAGGACTTATTGCTCGCATCAGAAGGACAACTGAAATACCTGATGACCTGCTCCATTACTCTTCAGTCCTATCTCAACAACCAGTTCGAAGATCTGCAGGCACCTCTACAAGAAGACCTGCTCCCTGTCTTCCCAGAATGGTTGTTAAACCTCTGGACCTCTCAATGCTTGATCTTTCACTCCCTCCTGGAATCTCTCTATCTGAAGGACAAGTAATCAGAGAACCTGTTCATGGCATTTGTGTTAGCGATAACTCAAAAATCCTACACTTTCAGCGCTTCAGTGAGCTACACATAGCGCCCTATGAACACCTTTTGACAGTTCTCTTCACTGCACAACAAGATAAGAAAAATCCAGACAACAAAGAGATTATTCGCACTGTCAGAGCTATACTTGATCACAGACTTGCCTTCAGCGACACTCCTGTTCCTGTTTGCGTCAAGACTGAATACATTAGCGAAGAATCTGATAGTTAGATATCTTGTAATTTTTTCTTTCAGTACTCCTGTCATGTACTCTTGTATTTTCCTTACTCTTGTAATACTTAAATGAGATTAATGAGAATGCAATTCAGTGCATTGTACTTCATTCCATCATAGTACTGAAAAAGATCCCTCAAAACAGTAAATGGGACATGTACCTTTATGAGTTCTATTTCCTACTGTTTAGTTCTAGACTTAGATTTATTTCTAAATTTTCTAGATTAAGACAATTACTCCATTGTCTTATCATTATCATTTAGGGGGAGATTGTTGATCCAGCTCTCCTAAGACCTGATGAAATGATAATGATCCTGAATCTTTACTTAGTGAATAGGTTTTTACTTCTGTTATAGCTTGAGGAATTATCACTGAGTTTGTTCAGTGTTATTCCATGTTACTTGTGCTGTAACTTAACTTTATAGATTTCAGGATCAGGATCAGGAAACTAACGAGCCTGTTCTGCAGTTTACTGATCCTGTCCACTGAAGTAAAGACCTCCTCCTGAAGACATTAAGATCATACTCAAAGAACCATCAGCGACGTCGAAGAAATAGTTGATGACAGGAACAGCATGCTCGTGATCTGAAGACGGAACTCAGTGATAGCAGTCTGTTCACTATCGTATGACATCCTGAAGATTCATCAGGATACACGTGACCCTGAACTTCCTCAGTTTCAGGACTCTAGTCACTGATCAGTATCCTGATCCTGAAGGATTAGAACAATGTCTTAGTCTAATGCACAAAATGATTATCCGCCTTTACTGACACAATAGTACATAAGGGCAGTTACTTTACTGTTCCCTCCGTACTTATCAGACCTCAAGGCAACTGTTTACAAACATCCTCTTTTGCACACCATGCAAAGAGTATTTGTTTATAGTAAATAGTACAACAGACCACTCACATTGTGACACGTCACAATAGTAGGTCTGCATGCATTTAATGCATGGAGTATAAATAGGACGTGAAGAGATGTTCTCCATACTTCTTCTTCATCCAAAAATACTCAAGTCCTTTCTCTCTTATTCCCTCTATCTTCTTTCTTTATTCTCTTCTCACTTAGTGCATAGTGAAAGAACTTAGATTGTTTAGTTTAGACTATTAGTCTTTTCTATTTCCGCAACAATCTGTAAATTCATTTTGTTAATACAACAAGAATTTAAAAGTGAAAAATTGTGTGATTATATTCAACCCCCCCCCCCCCCTTCTATAATCCCAAACACTATCCTTACTTGAAGGTCACCTACTTGGGACCAACAGTAACCCCTTAACACAACTCTCCAGGATGAAGGGTAGGTCAAGGTAGGTTGATTATCCTATCGGAGTCTATCTATTTTGGTCAAAATAGATACACCCAACCAACGAGTTTAACTAACCAAACAATATAAATCAGAACGGAACCATAACACACATTCAATTAACCAAAAACAAACCAATAAACATTAATTATAAAATCATCATCTACAATGGTTCATCGACCATAATAAGTACCACTATTAAAAAGACTACTCACTAGACATGGTAAAAACAGAAAACACGATAGTAGACACAGACTTGATACCGACAGTACAACAACGGATGATCGAAGATCGAACCCCGCAGCGTATCAGGACCACTCTCTACCTCGATGTTTCTCTCATCTATGCATGCTTATTCTGAACTGAAGGAGGAGGCTGATATTTAAAAGGAGCGTCCAGGGCCTGTTTCGCGTTCGCCAGACGGCTGCTTCGCGGCACGAGACACTTAGGTCAAACCCTGGTCTTCATTTTTATCGAACTTGGCGGCGCCAGATCTGGTATTTCGCGATCGCTAAGAAGCCCGTGGATTGAGATTGTGCATTTTTCACGTTTATTCGCCTTTTTCGTACTTTTCCGTTCCACGGCCTCCAAATCCTACAAAAGCAATAATAAGCTCAATTGGTGAGTGAAATGATCAGAAACGGGTGAGAAATGGGGTAAAGTCATACAATTAAGCTCAACCAAAACATGTATAATTTTGGTGTTATCAAAATCCTCACACTTAAGCTTTGATTGTCCTCAATCAAAAGACTGAAAGATAAGAAAGATAACTCCAAAATTATCTCCACCCAAGATCATCCAAGAGAACAAAGAATACTCACACAATCGCACACACAAACAAGATACATCAAGCACTCGGATACCAAGATCAACCATTTACCCTCATAGTATGAATAATCATATAAAGTGTATCTCTCGGGGGGTAAAGTGTATATGTAAGTGATCACACCAATACTCGACTAATTCCCGCATGCATAAGCTTGTCACCAAATCTAATCTCCACCACTGAGAAGTTGTCAACCGTCAAGAGGACTTTAGGGTTGTAACATTAGGCTAAGGGTTAAGGGTAGGATAAAGGATATATAAGTGACTAAGGGTTGTAGCAAAAACTTGAAAACCAATCAGTTCAAGATCCACATTAATCATCTGACTTTTGAGACTTCTAGAGCTCGGGATTTCTATTACTATCACTTTTATATCGGCCTAAGCATATTGCTTATTTGTGGCTTCGATATTTTTATTTTCTTTTAAGCACATCGACTCTTTTGATTTTTCTTTTTGAATGAGTCGTTTTCTATTTTTCTTTTCTTTCCTTTCTTTTCAAGTTCTCTATATATTTTTTTTCTTTGAGTAGCAACTATGTTGCTTTTTACTCTTTTTCTCTCTCTCTTTCTCACAATCTCTTTCTCTATCTGCCAGATTTCATAAAACAGATCAAAAAACATGAAGAGCATTCAACTTTGAGATACAGCCAAAAGATAGATGCAAATTGGGCTAAAGGATAAAGTGTATAGTGGGTAAAGAAATGAAAAGGCTAAGGCTCAAAAGGGTTACAAGGGGTGAAGTACTAAAGATGAGTACTTTCGAATCAAAGGCTGGACAAATCAAGTAACCTTATAATGAGGTTATCTGACGAAGGCTAAAAGGGTTAGAAACGAAGGCCTCTATCAGTGCAATGGTGATAAATACTTCCCTTGTGTGGTCTCGACAAGCATTCAAATGACAAGTTCTACCTTGGGTTAAAGTCGGTATTCCTCACAGAATAAATAACAATTAAGGCTCAATCTCTCAAAGGAATTGGGTGAGGCACTCATGGTAATTGGTATTCCAAGGCATCCTTTTACTCAACTAATCATATTCAGTGTTCTCCTATGCAAGTAACTCAGTTCCAAAAACAATCTCAGATTTCGAAAAAAATTGGGGTCAAATCTCAAAGCTTTCAAAAATTTGAAAGACGACAATCCACAAAGCAAAAAGTGAACCCATTTAAACAGATAAGTCTACATAACCCCCTCCCCACACTTAAAATTTCCAGTGTCCTCAATGCAACAGTTAAAACAATTAAGGAGTAATTGGGAAAAAGAGAAACTTCCCGGATTATGTGACGAAATCTGTTCTGATCTGAGAGAGAGTTCCAAATATCGTGCTTGATTCAAGATCATAAGTCGCTGTATCTATTACCAAAAGAAAAATAAAAAAAGTAAAAACGAACAAACAAGATAAACCAAACTAAAGCAATTAAAAGAGTACTTAAAATCCTAAACAAACCAAACAAAAATAAAAATTGTTCAACCAAACCAAACACAAACAAACAAAGCAAAATAAAATTGTCTTAAACAACCATATCGAATGAGATTAAAAAGAGATAGAGATCAATAAGGGCCACGAAGTTGGTTTTGCCAATCCTCAAAAGTCGGGTAACCGGGCGGTGCATCCTCGGAGTATGGCCAATAAGGTGATGGAGCATATGCGGTATTTGGTTGAATACCGAAATGGGAGGCCATCTGGTTCATCACCCCACTTTGCCAGTTGGCTTGGTGAAGAACCTCCGTGGTGTTGTACTCCATATGCTGATGATGACGGCCATAAGACAACGACATCTCCGAGATTCGGTTACTCAAGTCTTGGTAACCCGAATATGCCGTCCATTCCGCCGGTTGCTCTTCCGCATTCGTCCCACTTGTTCCACCGGTCTCATGCGTGCTCCTCGGTGCTCTCCTTGCTTGATTTCCATAAGCTTGAGGGTTGTGAATCCATGTGTTTCGATCCCCGCCAAGTAGATGATCAACCACTGCTACACCCATGCCACGGAGTTGGTCCATATCAATCAACCCCATCTCACCAAGATCCGTCATCGAGGCAATGGCACCATCGGTTAAGATACCGAAGTGCTTGGCTAGGAGCGTAACATAATGGCCACCAATCAAATGACTACCCTCTCGATAGCCACTCGCCTTAGCGAGTTACACGGCAATGAGATACGGGACATTCGGATACTTGTCATCCGTAGAAAGCTGCTCAAGAAGCCAAAGATCATACACAGAAACTTTCTCCTCACTCGAGGAACGAGCATTTACCGCTTGAATGAGCATGCGGTGCAAAAGTCGGTCTGAAGAAGCAAGAAAACCTTTCACCTTGAGATTGTCACCATAGTCACCATCACCCAGAATTGCCCAAGCCGTCCGAGGATCAAAACCGTCCGGTCTTTTCGCAGTCGCCCACATGTACTCCACAAATCCGGGAGCATCGACTTCATCCTGGGTATATATCCCCAAGGCAACAGCAAATTCCACCAACGAAAGTGATCACCAAACTCCATCGAGTCGGAATGTCATGCATGACTGATAGAACTCCTCGAGGGCCTTGATTGCGTCAAAACGGAACGTGGCCACGAACTCAACAATAAGCTCGCGGTAGAGGGTCTCAGAAATGTCGAAGACTCGTTCCCATGCGTGGCAAATGTAATACTCGGTGCCATCTTCGTCGTAGGCGTGCTTTTCGAGTATCGCCTTGATTTCGTTCTCGACTCCCATGGATCTAAGAAGGTTCCAATCAACTCTCTTTGGTACTAGAACTTGACGGGTGAGAAGCCGGTTGACTGTATCCCGGTATTCCTCCCGCTTCGGAGCATTAAGTGTTGGGTCATTCATGAAAAAGGTGAAGGTGTGGCTCCCATCCGGTGCACGGAAGTTGGGAGCGGTGGAAGTCGACGAGTGAGTTCTTTGTCTCTACAAAATCCAAAATACCATTGTCTTAGATATATTTGATCAATAAACGCAAGACAAGGTTCATACATATCAAAACCAAACGAGACAAAACTTCCACGACCAATGAGTTCGACTAACGAGTACATACATGAAAAACCAAAATCAGAGGGGATGTGGAACATCCCCACACTTGAACTTTTAGTCCAACTTCAATTATAAACCAATCTAGCTAACCAAACAAGAATGAGGGATTTTGGTGTCATCAAAATCCCCACACTTATCATCAAAGCACATTTACTAGATTAAACAAGTATGAAGCATGCTAGAACGAAATTTCAATCAAAGTATAAAGCATGCATTAATCAATAAGCACTAAACAATCAATGGTGTTTCAAGAACAATATCAAACCCATAAAAGCAAACTAACACCATTGATGCCCAAATAAGACCTAATCTTACCAAATCAAGCTAATCTCAAGAAATTAAAGTTGGGAAACATACCTTGTTCATGATGAATGAAGAAATTGAAGCACAAGAAGTTCGAATTTCGCGAGGATGTGAGAAGGGTTCGCGGCGCCTAGAGAGAATTGGGGTTGTGTTCTTTTAAAAAAGTGAGAAAAGAGGGTTAAAAACCCGTCTGCACCGATTTCGCGTCGTCAAATAGGTATTTTCGCGTCGCGAAACAGGTGGTTTCTGAAAATTTTCCCTAATTTTGAAAACTTCACGTCGCGAAACGGCTCTCTCGCGTCGCGAGATTCGAAAAAATTACCTGGCCCTAAGGCTGGCCATCTTCGCGTCGCCAAACTTAAAAAGTGGCAATCGCGAAGAGCCTTCTGTTTCCAACTTTTCAAAAACTCCATCGCGCGTCGGATTTGCTCTATTTTTGCGTCTATCTCCTCCGTATGGTTACCTAAGCAATATCATACAAAAAGATTAGCAAAAACACACAGGAAAAACATAAAAAACGAAAAATAAAAGAAAATGCTCGGGTTGCCTCCCGAGAAGCGCTTCGTTTTTGAATGGGTCTAGAGCTCGACCCTTTATTCGGCTCATTTCTTGGCACGTCAGGCTGAAGAGCCCTTCTTCCTATATTCTTTCTTGGAGGGTCCCGACCCATTGGGTGTTTGATCTTTTTGACGTATCGGGTTCGGATAATCCTCCGTTTTCTTTCCGTGTTCATGAGGGAGTAGCGGGCGGTTCGTGTTCTTCTTGTAGGCTAGAGAAGGATCTTCATATGGTTCATCGAGATGGGTGACTGGCTCTCCGTTGGGATCAAAGTAAATCCGCTTTTCTCCATATCCCAAGCTCGTCACTTGATTCCGCATGTCGGTGTTCACTTGGGCGGTATGTAGAAAAGATCTCCCAAGGATTATTGGGATCTCCGTATCCTTTGGAAGATTGGCTATGACGAAGTCCGTAAAGTAAACAAAATTGCCAATTTGAATTGGGACTCCTTCCGCTATCCCTAACGGCTTTGTCATGTAACCATTCACTCCTCGGTATTGATAGTCTGTTGGAACGATCTTCTTTATTCCCATTTTCCTGCAATAACCAACAGGCATCATATTAAGTGCGGCACCTGAATCTAACAAAGCAAGACCATTAAATTTATGACAAGAGATAGGTAAGTTGTAACTCCCCGGATCATGCTTGATAGGTGCGATGTAGATGAGTTCATCTTCTGCCGCTTTTTCTTTCTCTTTCTCCTTGCCTTTATCTTCTTTCTTTGGTATCACGAATTCCGTGTATCCGCCTTGTTTTCCATCTTCCTCCTCATCATCACTTGAAGCAACGGGTCCTTTGAGTCCTAGATGTTTGAACGAAATGGTGAACCCCTCCGACTCATAATCTGTGGCATAATCGGGTTCACTTCCGCTATCTCTCTCCACATATTTCTTCGTGTAGATGTCCGTCCACTTCTTCTTTGATGGTTCACCGGTCATCATGAGCATTGGTTTCGTGTTTTCTACCTTCGGGTTGACTTGGGTTTGCGTTGGCAACTCCCCTTGAGTCCTTTCACTCAACATTTGCGAAACACGACCAACCTGCAATTCCAAATTCTGGATAGTACTTTGGTGATTACGTAAGTATGAACCTACCTCATCGTTTAGCTTCTTTTGTGCATCCATGATTGGATAATCCGGTCCTCGATAGAAATGCGAGCCTCTCCATCCGGTCTTTGGTTTTGTTGATTTGGTGCAAAGAAACCGGGAGGTCTAGGAATGAAGTTACGATTGTTGCTCCACTTCCCTTGATATTCGCCTCGATTAAGATAGTTCACCTCCTCGGGTGTCATCATTGGACGATTCGGGCAATCCTTCGTCAAGTGTGGTCCATTGCACTCCTCGCATCCAACCTGCAAAGCATGAACAAATTTAATTAGTTCTTCGATTTTGCGTTCAAACTTTACCTGTTGGTTTTTCATTGTGGCTAGTTCATCGGATGGATCGAAGTCGGTTGAGATCTTTCCGGCCATCCTCGGGATTTGCAAGCGCTTGTCCGTCCTCCAATCTATGTTGTGTATGAGCATGTCCTCGAGAAGCTTGTATCCTTCCGTGGGCGTTTTGTACATAAAGACACCTCCAGCAGATGAATCTAATGTAGCTCGTGAAGAATAAGCAAGCCCACTATAGAAGGTTTGGACTTGTACACTCTTATTCAATCCGTGACTCGGGCACGAATTGTGAAGGTGTTTGAAACGTTCCCATGCTTCGGATATGGTCTCCCCGTCATCTTGTTGAAAGGATCGGATCTCGGCTCTTAATTTATCGATTTTGGATGGTGGAAAGAATCGGGAAAGGAACTTTGAACGAAGTCCTTCCCAAGTGGTGATCGAACTTGGCTCTAACGAGCGCAACCAAGCTCTAGCTTCTCCGGTAAGTGTGAGAGGAAAAACTCGGAGACGAATCGCATCATCTCGGTCTTCCTCCGTTTTGAACAGATCACATATATCTATGAAGCTCTCCATATGTACAATAGGATTGCAATCGTTTTTCCCGTCGAAGGTAAGGTCCTTGATCATGTGAAGGAGCTTCCCCGGGATTTATTTGTTTAGGTCCGGCTTCGTGATCGGATTGGTGGGTACGGTTGGAGCAGCTCTCCTGGCGGTCCACATTGGTGCTTCGTCCCCCATATCAAAAATCAAAGCTCTCGGGCGAACTTTGTTGGCTTTTGACTTCTTTTTGTTTCTTTTCCTGAATTCTCTCTCCGGCTCCTCAAATGGCTCTAACAAGTCCGTCGTGACTGAGACCACAACAAACGGTTACGGACAACTTGCGGGAAACAAAGAGATAAAATAAAATATAAATAACTAATTAAACTAGAAAGCGAAAAACTTGCAAGGGAGAGAATCCCTCACAAGGATCGATTAACAAAACTAATAAAGACTAAAATCTAACAACTACCATTCCCCGGCAACGGCGCCAAAAACTTGGTGCGGTAATTATTTTATATAAAAAGCGAAACAAGTTTTAACCTCTAAGAGCTTAGCCACTGTCTTACCAAATATACAGGCAAGCGTACCTGATCATGAGTAATATAGTGTAGGAAAGTCCAGGTATCGTATCTACCACTGGGAACGGTCAAGTTATTGTAGACTATTAATCTAAATCAGTTTAATTAACCTAAAGCTTTTTGGGGGTTTTTACGAAAAAGGTTTTAATGACTAAAAAGACAACTAAATTAACGAAGAACTACGAAAGCAATTAAAAAGATTGATTAAGAACTATATGAGAAGAAACAGTAGTACTTATCATGGTTTAGTGAATCCCCAAGTGGATGATTAAAATAGGCCAAAGGGTTTGGTTGTTTTGGTTATTGTAGGAATTTAAGTCTAGGACACCCTAACATATGATGACTATGGCTGTTAACTAGGTCTTGATCCTCCTAGCCCCAATACTTAGGTCGTTTGTCAGACAATCTAGTACCGGTCATCCGATCCTATTTCTATTGCATGGTTTTCTACTACCTGGTCGCTCTCGGTCTGAGTAACCCCTTAACACAACTCTCCGGGATGAAGGGTAGGTCAAGGTAAGTTGATTATCCTATCGGAGTCTATATATTTTGGTCAAAATAGATACACCCAACCAACGAGTTTAACTAACCAAACAATATAAATCAGAACGGAACCATAACACACATTCAATTAACCAAAAACAAACCAATAAACATTAATTATAAAATCATCATCCACAATGGTTCATCGACCATAATAAGTACCACTATAAAAAAGACTACTCACTAGACATGGTAAAAACAGAAAACACGATAGTAGAGACAGACATGATACCGACAGTACAACGACGGATGATCGAAGATCGAACCCCGCAGCGTATCAGCACCACTCTCTACCTTGATGTTTCTCTCGTCTATGCATGCTTATTCTGAACTGAAGGAGGAGGCTGGTATTTAAAAGGAGCGTCCAGGGCCTGTTTCGCGTTCGCAAGACGGCTGCTTCGCGGCGCGAGACACTTAGTCAAACCCTGGTCTTCATCTTTATCGAAATTGGCGGCGCCAGATCTGGTATTTCACGATCGCTAAGAAGCCCCTGGATTGAGATTGTGCATTTTTCACGTTTTTTCGCCTTTTTCGTACTTTTCCGTTCCACGGCCTCCAAATCCTACAAAAGCAATAATAAGCTCAATTGGTAAGTGAAATGATCAGAAACGGGTGAGAAATGGGGTAAAGTCATACAATTAAGCTCAACCAAAACATGTATAATTTTGGTGTTATCAACAGCTGTACCACCTCCTCCGTTGGCGGCGCCCCCACCTTCTCCAACGGCAACAACTGCTGCACCACTTCCTCCGACGGCGTTTGTAGCACCTCCTCCGAAGGCGTTTGCACCACCTCCTCTGGCGGCACCACCTCCTCCGGCGGCACCACCTCCTTCGGTAGCGGCAAAACGCCTCCCGCAGCACCACCTACTTCGTTTTCAACCACATTCCCATTTGCGCCTAGGCAAGCGGCAACATGCTCTATGAGCCTGCCGAGGGGATCAATAGCCCACATAAAAGACAATTGTCAAAAACTTGTTCGTTATCCATGATTGTGTGTGTGTGTTTTTTTTTTGAAGAAGATGGTAGAAGAGAAATGTGGGTTGCCTTGTTTAATTTGCAAAGGGAATGGTCTTTATTGGATCTCTCCACATGGGTGATGATCAAATATGAGCATCTCCCCTGCAACAATCGTCATGCAAGCCTAGATAATCTCACTAATAATTGTTGATTTTCATTAATAATTTGATAAACTTTAACAAATTAATAAAAATAATATTATATTATAAAAATATAAGTACATAATTCCTAATTTTTTTAAGTACATGTAATTGAAAACTATGGATCTATTTGATCGCTTTCATAATGTATAAAATGTTTGACAAAAATCATCATATGAAAACTGGAAATAGAAAACTACTATTACTCAAGGCATTTGGCATTAGGCCATCCAATGTTGTGAAGCCGGGTAGTGGCGGGTTGGTCGAACCCGTCGGGTTCGATCGGCAACACCACCGTGGACCCTTCGGGTTCCTTGCCAACGGCTTCCACAAACCGAAGCCTTCCCACCCCACCCCACAACTTATCTCTCCAACGGTAAAAAAAAACCTGCAACTTTTTTATTTTTTTATTTCTTTTCCATTTTAAACCTAACTCTAAACA